>JAMPIV010011645.1:0-26708 GCA_024509875.1 Oreohelix idahoensis
ACATATTCTCTATATTTTTCCATTTGTCCTGTTGTGTTTTTTAGCTCCTAAGTATTGTTTCCATGCCATTTTCTTCTCTCTTATTTTCTCTTTGACTTCCTCTGTCCACCAAGGTGTCCTCTTTCTCTGGTTCCCAAGTCGGACTTCACCACATGCTTCTGCAGCCGCTGTCTTTATGATATCCTTGAATTTATTCCAGAGGGTTTCCAAGTCATCAGGTTGTTCTTCTGTGTTGCTCACCGCTGCAGCAATAAGCCCCTGATATCTGGTCTTAATTTCTGGCTCTCTCAGCTTGTAGGTCCTAATGCTCATTTCTCCTGCTCGTTTACTTGGTTTCTTGCATGATGTTGAGCAGTTCCTAGGCTGAGCAACTCTTTCAGTTGTTTGTTTGATTGTTAGCAGGTAGTGATCACTTCCAATCTCTGGCCCCCTCCAGACTCTTGCATCTCGGACATATTTGAATGAGCTTCTCCGAACAATGGCATAGTCGATCACTGACTTCTCATTCTTTGTTGGTTCACATCTAGTGTATGCATGTATGCGCTTATGGGGAACTTTGTGTTTGTAATGATCAGATTCTGCTCACTGCAGAATCTAAGGAGTCGCTTTCCATTGTCATTGAGAGTATCTTCTCCATATCTTCCGATAACTCCACCCCATCTAGCATGGTCATTTCCAACTCTGGCATTAAAATCTCCGAGCATGATAACTTCATCTAGGCAGTCATCCACTGTCCTTTGAAGCAGCTCGAAGAATTCCTCCTTGACCTCTGCTCTCTCATCCTCATTTGGCCCATACACTATGACCAGGTTGACTGTGGTTTCTCCTTCTTTGAGTTTCACAACCATAATGCGCTCTGAGACAAAGTTCCACCCCTTGATACTATCTTTTTGATTTTGGGCCACAATGCAACCCACACCCCCCTTAGCTCTTTCGGATATGGGTACACCACTGTAGAGCAGCGTGTTGCCATTGAGATCCATGACTCCTTGTCCTTTTTTCTTTGTTTCCGTTATAGCCAGGATTTCTAGTTTTGCTTTCCTCATCTCTTCCACCAGCTCCTCTTCCTTCCATTTATACTTCTTGTGTTCCATGTTCCATAAGTCATAGTCCGTAGTCCGTTCCAGTTCGTCGCCTTTAGAATCAGTCCGGTTTTCTCTCTTGTGTTACTCGTAATCGTGGTTTAAAGCAAACAGGTGATTGGCCTGTTGTGCCTTTGCATGGTGGAGGGGCTGCCTCCTTACGGCCTCCATGCAGGCCGCCCTCCTCCTTTTTCATCCGGGCTTGGGACCGGCATAGGCGGAGTTGTCCTTATCAATATATATAATTAATTCTGGTAAACTTCTACCCCTAAACCTACTTTCATTTTAAAGTACATCCATTTTCACATAACGTAGGAAAGTTGGAGTTGTTTCTGAGCACAAATAAAGTTTTTATCACAATTTGAATTTTTTTGGTATATTTAGATAAAGCGCACAAATATTTTAACCTTTATTTACAGACATGACTACCGTTACTGATTTTGCATTAAATAGTTTATTTATAATGATAATAATAATAATAATAATAAATTCTTTAAGCGCCAAACACGGCGCATAAGGCAGAAACCAGTGCTCTCCAGGTTGTTCGTTGTGACGCCACTCCTCTTAGCTCTTGCACATTATTTAGGCCCAACGTTCTTCCTTCTCTTATTATTGTTCTTCTGAGTGTTTCTTTTGGTCTTCCTTTTTTTTCCGCTTACCCTCAGGAACCCAAGTGAGCGCCTGTAGTGGTATTCTGTTGTTTTGCATTCGTAGGACATGACCGATATATGACCATCGTCTTTTCCTTATATAGTCGGAGACATATTTCTGCCTAGAGTCTTCTCTTATTTGTCGATTAGTCTTGAATTCTTTCCAACTGATGTTCATGAGTTTTCTAAGACATTTGTTCTCGAATGTATTCAGCTTGTTCTCCAATGATTTTGTTATTTTCCAACTCTCACAGCCGTATGTTAACACTGAGATAACATTTGAATTAAACAGACGAAGCTTGGTATGTATATTCAATGATCGTAATTTCCAAATGTTAGATAATCTATTGAAGGCGCTAGCTGCCAAAGCAATTCTAGTATGGATTTCTCTTGTTGTGTCACCATCCTGAGTCATTTTACTGCCTAAATAATTGAAACTTTCAACTTTCTGTAGTTTTTTTTTCCCCGTTCAAGATGATATCAAAGGTCTCGTTAGAAAAGTTCATAGCTTTAGTTTTAGAGGCATTTATTTGGAGACCAATTTTAACCGAGAGATGACACAAATTATTTATTGCTTCTTGGGATTGTCTTGGTTATGATAACATAAAGTGTTATATATCTAAATATAGAGAAATGAAACCCCTTTGACATGCACTTAACTGAATTATTCAATGATTTTAAACATGCATGCAACATATGCAGTAATGAATGCATAAAAATTTAAAAAGATAAAAAATTGAAAAACAAATTGTCCTTATCAATATGTATAATTAATTCTGGTAAACTTCTACCCCTAAACCTACTTTCATTTTAAAGTACATCCATTTTCACATAATGTAGGAAAGTTGGAGTTGTTTCTGAGCACAAATAAAGTTTTTATCACAATTTGAATTTTTTTGGTATATTTAGATAAAGCGCACAAATATTTTAACCTTTATTTACAGACATGACTACCGTTACTGATTTTGCATTAAATAATTTATTTATAATGATAACATGAAGTTTTATATATCTAAATATAGAGAAATGAAACCCCTTTGACATGCACCTAACTTAATTGTTAAGTGGTGTTAAACATGCATGCAACTAATACAGTAATGAGTGCAGAACAATTTTAAAATATTAAAAAATTTGGAAAAAAGTTGTACTTACCCACAAAAATAATCCAATTTGGAAGCCTGGAACTCCTAGAACCACTTTCATCCAATTATACGGAACACAGACAAGTTTCACTTGTTTTGAATACTAAATAAAAATGTTTCCTTTTGAAATGTTCAGGTCACATATTGAAAAATCATGACGAAAATAAACTATGTACACACTTTATACACAACTGATATTTAGCACAAACTATTTTCTTTCACTATAAGCAGCAAAACAGTTATTTGGATGTAGATGGGGATTATTTGTGCATCCTTCACAATAAAAGGATGTCCTGACCCTTACTTGAGGGGTGCTGCAAACGACACAGTTGCGATGAGATTTGAATTTTTTAATTAAATGGTTTGTTCCTCCTAGTCTGTTGACTGGATTGTTCACTTGATTGCCATGTCCAATCCTGGGAGAAATTTGCTGGAAATCCACAGCAGCAACAAGAGAGAGCTCATTGACAAGTTGCCGTTTAAATTGAAGAAGGCTCTGTTTTTTGGCATTTGTTGTTCTTGACAGTGCAAATAATTTATATGCATTGAGCTGAGCTATTTCAAAAATCCAGAAGAAAATTTTTTTCTTGTTCTTCTGCTAAATGTGCCATATGTTACAATGCTTTGGTCCACTCTGTCACATCCATCCATTCATGTGTTGACTGTAATAATCAATCATCAGTGGTTTATTTTTTGTTTCACCAAAGCGATTGGTGATGTCCTTGCTTTCCACTGTTGCGCAACTTGAAACAAGAATGCATGGTTTTTTTGGATTGAACATTTTGCGAGCCCATCTGCCTTTCCACCCAATTACCATTTCATCCAAATACAGCTCCTTGTAAGGGTAAAATGCTTCCTGGAATCTAGATAACATTTTCTGTAGAAATGGTTCGATCTTTGCTTTACCTTGTGCGTCTACATCACTCACATGAAACATCGTGTGATATAACATCTGAAACCTATCCCGTATAAACATATGTCTGTACCAGGGAGTTTGCATAAAGCCTTCATTAGAACAATAATCACTAATGGCTGGTTTTTTCACAATTCCCATTGCTATTATCACAGCAAAAAACTTGCATAGTTCTGGAGATGTAACTGGATACCAGTTTTGATAGATCTTTTTGTCGCCGTTTCTGAATTTGACTGACAGAGTCAGTATATGAGGCAATATATTCATTTATAGAAACAGTAAGCTCATCTATAATCTCATTAGTTAAAAGAGCTTTGAGACAATAAAATGCAGAAGAATCATCAGGTATAATATTTGGATTCACACCTGTAATCCTAGCATGAGGCGGTACAAAGCGGAAAGCATTTTGTGTTGAGCCAGCATCAACTTCATTCCACCTAATTTCCTCATTCATTGTAGGCCTACTTGTATTACCATCAGTACTTGTGGATTCTGCTTCTTTATGGGTTGATCTAGATGTAGGCCTATCTTTTCTTCATGGGAGCTTTACCTTTTCCTTGTTGTCTTTTCACTGGCCTGGCATTTCTAGTGCTAGTACTACTGACAGAACCAGCTAGGGGAAACGCCCCCTTCTCATCTGATTCAGTGTTTTGATTACATATATCTTCGCTGGGCAAGATATATTCTGAATCTGAACTGTAGGCCTAACCTTCACTCGATAACTGATCATCCTCATGTTCGATCCAAGAAGAAATAAGTCGTGCTACTTGCACCGCCGATAACCTTTGCTTACAATCGTTTGAAGATGAAGCCATTTTTGTTAGAACCAATTTGTTTACGATCAACAGCGAACAAAACACTAAAAATCGAACTTAATAACTCATCAAAACGATAACCACGCTAATATTTGTAAACAGAATTGAATACAGGAAGTGACTATAAATGTTGGATTGGATAAAACATCGACAATTTTTCATTAAACTTTGCCGAAAGAGCCTTCACGTCTATCGCCACTTCACGGGGCGAGCCGTATATTTGGTACCAAATACGCGCCACTTCACGGGGCGAGCCGGATACTAAGAGTTAATATACCCTGTCATGTCACATCGTGATTGCTTGTTTGTTCTAACTCCATTTTTGTTGTTGTATTTTTGAAGTTATCACTTAAAACCAAAAGGAGCATAACAAATCTACCATATAACATGTAATTTATGATGACTATACTGTACTGTATGTGTTAAGTTGTACAACAGTGAAATTTAATTCCAGCTACTATAACTTTTAAGATAACCATAAACACAAAATGTCATGTTTTGGGAAATAGAACAAATAAGTACTCAGGTCGCGACATGTTAGACCAAAATATCTCGGTATTTAAATTTTTAAAATAATTTCAAGAGAGAAAAGTGTATTTTATTATTGACTTTAGTGTACCAATCCATAGCTTGACTGCTTGCGTCAGGGTCAGTGAACCAGAGCTGACCAAGACCCTACTCCACCTCCAAGTGGTGGTCCTGGAAACAGACTGCATCACTGCAGTCTGGCTGAGAGAGTAGGGATCAAAGAGGGAAGGTAAACCCGGTCCCAAAAAATGCTGTGCTGAAGTTGGATGTGTCGGCCGAAAGGCGCAGATATCGCAGCTTCGCTGTAAACAGTCACAACACAACCAATGTCCTTTTCAGGACGAATGAGGAAGAAGAAGTGTACCAATTTATGTACATTTGATTATGTCCGTACAGTTTGGGAAAACAGCTTCATGAGTTTACTGATATAAATTTGATTAGGGAGGTCTTATCGTTCAAGGCTGACATACTAAAGACTATAGGTACTCATTTTCTTGGAGGGCCACTTTATTTCTTTATTGTTAATGTAATTATTGTTGTCTGCAAGTGCGTAACGTGACTACTTGACTGATATAATTATAGCTGGAATGCTCGTCACGATTCTTCGATTAATAGTAATTTTCAAATGTACATAGATCATTTTCTTGTGGAAGTGCTATATTGTTAGCAGTGGATATTAACAGTATATTGACGTGTATATTATTTTTTCTTTGTTACTGATGCTTCTTGTCTGTTTTCATAATTTTAACTTGGTAGCATTTGCACAAATCTTAGAATAATTCAAGATTTATATACCACAGCGAGAAATGGAAATTTAATTTTGAAACAATAACGTCTCTGTTAAAAGAAATGGTTTTTATGTGATGTCCTTCAGCTTAAAAACAACAAGGTAGTCCCATAGCAGATGTCACTGCAGGGGAGTGAAGTGTTAGAGAATGCACTACACTAACTTGGAAAGGGATTGTCATGAAGAGTTGATGCTGTCTTGATCTGTCATATCCTGTCCATGGCATAAGTAGCAGATGCGTAGTCATTAAGCTCATTTCACTTTCTGAATACAATTCAACTAGACCACTTCTTATAAGGGAATGTTCATAATATTATGTATTCTTGAAAGATAAACATTATGGAGGACATAAAATGATGATAATCCTGCAGTAAAGATGTCAAAGACTTATCAGACTGCCTGTCATGTTATAATTTTTGTGTGTAGTAAATCCCAGAAAAAAATGTCACTGGAAAAAAAAAATGTTATCAGCACGCTGGAATTTTAATATTAGTAGACAATGACAAACCAATGTTTTTATTGTATTAAAGCTGTTATATGCACAATATCTTGACATGTGGAACATGTTGTTAATATGTTGTATGTTATCATCTAAAACCTTTTTTTTTTTCAAGTACTGGAAAGTTTTCATTGATTTTAAACTTGTGATTTATTATCTGTTTGTTGAGCTGCCTACTGTATCCACAGCATTGTGACATTGTTTAATATAGCATGCTCTTTCATTATTGTATCTGATACAAATTTCTTTATTATATACATAAAAAGTATAATAACCTGTACATATATAGCTGTATTTGTTATGTAAAGAACAGTTTAAGGATTTCTCATTTGAAATAAAAATAACAGTGTGAGATGTATGAAGGTGAAAGGGATGGTAATATTTAATCTTCACTAGTAGCTAGAATTATGACAAAATTAAGAACTGCACTGGCAGTGTCTTAATGTATCATCTGATTTTGTACGTATGATGATTAGACATTGATGGTCAGTTCTGTGCCATATGACTATTGAGTCTGTTTCTGCCTTTTTCCAGTTAAACATTTGTTGTATCAGGGTGTGGCAGACAATCTCTTAGTTCAGAACGAGAAAACTATGATCATATGACACGCTTAGAATGTTGAAAATAATAATAAACTTTAGGCATTAAAGTTGTGAAGAGTCATTTGACATAGTTCTTAAACAATTTTCTGCTCTTGATAAGTGTTCGTCTTGAAGAAAAGTTCTTTTTTTTTTTTTTGCTGATCTTTAATTATCATAGTTTTAATTATTTATTCAAGATTCTAAGGGAAAATTGCAGTGTTTTCAGGTGCAGCCTACTACTGAATATCATAAGACATTTCTACAAAAGTTGTAGAAATAAGTTGCTTAAATGTAAACTACTGGGCCACTCATGTAATTTCACATATAAAGGCTTTAAATCTAGGTGATCAAATTGGCCATTTATTTCTTCAGAAATGAGCAGCTTATAAGTTAAGTAAATTACTTTTACAGTGTCAGAAATAAGGAATAAAACTGTTTATAGATGTCAAGACCTTGAGCTGACCTTGAGCCTTTGTTAGAGTCGTTAATGTGGAATTCTGACGGTGAATGAGGAAGAAGAAGATAAATAAAGAAATATACCCAGACTGTTAACTACAGTTTAAATAAAGTAACCATAGAGTCTTGACTTGACTTGACTTGACTGTCAATTAAAATCCCTTTCAAAAATAGTTATGCAAAGACTGCTAAATTCATGTGATAGTTTTTAATTAAATGTTTTAATATAGACTTGAAGAATGAATTCTGGCATTTTCTTAGAAACAGTGTAATATGACTGCCTTTTTCCTTTTTTTTTTTCTTTTTTTTAATGGTTATCAGTATGTCCTAGGGCAAAGGTTTTCAAACTTTTTTGGTCCGCGGCTCCCTTGACCTGTGCATAAATCACCGCGGCTCCTCTCTATACTATATTTATTGATGGACCTTGGCTCATAATATCGAGCCCAACACTTTTCCCAAGCCACCGTGACGCCCTTAGCCGATGGCCGCGACGCCCCTGGGAGCCGTGACGCACAGTTTGAAAACCTCTGTCCTAGGGCTTTTTAGGCTTGCCAATATATTGTTTAGAATATGTGTAAAAAAAATTTTTGTTGTTTCATTGCCAGTAACTGATTATCAGACTTTGCTGCCAGATATTTTCTTTATAATAAATACCATGTAAATTTTAAAAATCATTTTTTTTCCAGTATGGTGACATAGCAAAATTGTACATCTAAGAGGTGATGATTAGTTTACTGTCTCCCATACCCCATGTTCTAAATATCTCTGTCTTAAATCAGCATTAGCTCGTGAGAGTTATCAGTTTGTGCTTGGAGGTCCCATCTCACAGATAAGCTCTGATAGAACTGCCAGATCGTGTATAGACCATATGTAATGTTTCTTTAGCCACTCATTGATTTTTTCTGTGCCTTCAACATTGTTGTAGTAGGGGTAGTCACTGAAACTCAAACTTCAAATAAAAGGGGAAAAAAAATGGAAACAATGTATAGTAAACATGAAGAAACATAGTTTTGTTTGTTTTGTTAAGTTTAGTTTTGTTTTTGTGCTGCTTGATGTTTATTATGTAATGTCTTTTCTATCACTCTGCTGTTTCTTCTTTACCTTTCATCTCACTGTTGAGCATAGGTCCTCATTAATTGATGCCAATCTTTCCTGAATATACATTGAGGAAACGTGTTGATAGCATAACAAGGCAGTCCATGTTCTGGAATCCCCAGGGTAAGAGAGGTAGAGGGAGACCAAAGAACACATGGAGAAGAGAACTGGAGACAGACATGACAGCGATGAGGAGGACATGGAAAAGTCTTGAGTTGATGGCACGGGACAGGAAGACATAAGTTTGTTGAAGGCCTTTGCTTCATGAGGAGCTTAAGGGTGATAATGATGATGAATACTTCCTGACCTGGTCTATGTCCATGTCTTCTTGACTTGGGCTATGTCCATGTCTTCCTGACCTGGGCTATGTCCATGTCTTCCTGACCTGGGCTATGTCCATGTCTTCTTGACCTGGGCTATGTCCATGTCTTCTTTACCATGTCACTGTCATTGTCATTGTATCAATTAATAACTAGTATATACAAGCCGGTGGTACCACCATGAGAGCTCAAGAAACCAGATAGACTACCACCTGGCAGGCATAATTAATAAAACGTGATAGCCAGGAAATAAATTCAACAAATATCAAAGGATAGTATTACAGTGTACTCTTCTTCTTCTTCTTCTTCTTCTTTGATCCATAACCGCCAACCGTCAAAGCAGTCAGCGGCCATCACGCCTGGTGGCGTCTTGTAGGGCAGCAACAAATTGATTCCACTTTGCTCGGTCGGCAGCCATCCTTCGTACAGTGCCCCAACTGTGGTTCATTCTTTGCATCTCAGCTTCCACAGTTCTCCGCCAAGTTGTTTTTGGTCGGCCTCTCTTTCGCTTTCCCTCGGGGGTCCATAGCATAGCTGTTCTTGTGATGGTATCAGGGTCCCTTCTGAGGACATGGCCAACCCAACTCCAGCGTCTGCCAGCTATGATGGTGTGCATGTCCTCCTGGTTACTCCGAATAAGTAGTTCTTGATTGCTGATGGTGTTTGGCCAAAAGATTCGGAGAATTTTCCTTAGGCAGATTGTGTGGAAGGAGGACAGTTTCGACATTTCCTTCTCTGTTACTCTCCAACATTCCACACCATAGAGAAGCACAGAAAGTACACAGCTCTCATACAGTCTTAATTTAGTGTTTGTGCTGTACTGGGAAGACTTCCAAATGTTGTTGAGAACAGCAAAGGCTGTTCTCGCTTTATTCATTCTGTTGTTAATGTCCTTGCTTGTTCCGCCGTCAGGTGTTACTATGCTTCCTAGGTAAGTAAATGTGTCTGTCTGTTCTAACTTCTGGTTCCTTACTGTTATTGGCTC
This sequence comes from Oreohelix idahoensis, assembly GCA_024509875.1. Lineage (NCBI taxonomy): Eukaryota > Metazoa > Mollusca > Gastropoda > Stylommatophora > Oreohelicidae > Oreohelix > Oreohelix idahoensis. The sequence goes on from JAMPIV010011645.1 coordinate 9,854, forward strand.
AGGATTGCCCACATTTAGTGTCATGACCTCTGTCTTCTTCAAATTGATGTTCAGGCCAACCTGCTGGCCATACTTATTCAGTCTATCGGTTTTGTCTTGAATGTGTTGGTGTGAATGCGCGATTAGTGCAATGTCATCTGCATATTCCAAATCTTCCAGTGTAGAAAACGTTGTCCATCTAATTCCTCTTGGACTGCCCTCTGTTGTCTGGCGCATCACCCAATCTATGACTGTCAAAAATAATGTTGTTGATAAGGGGCATCCCTGTCGTACTCCTGTTTTCACTTCGAAAGTTACATTACTCGATCCAACACTGCACGTAAAGTTAGAATAGAGGCTTTTTATAATGGAAACAATGCGGCTGGGAATTCCATAAGCCCTCAGAATTTTCCATAGGCTGTCCCTGTGTATGCTGTCGAAAGCCTTTTCAAAATCAACAAAGTTAATGTACAGCTGTCTCTGCCGTTCTGAGCACTGCTCTATAATGTTCCTGAGGGTAAATATATGATCTGCACATCTTCTGTTCTTTCTGAAGCCCGCTTGTTCTTTCCTCAGTTTATGATCAACTGCTTTTGAAATTCTCTGGATGATTATCCTGCCTAGTATTTTGCTGAGAACTGAGAGGAGGGTAATTCCTCTCCAGTTGTTGCAGTCTGCAAGGTCGCCCTTCTTGGGCAATTTGACAATTATTCCTTTACTCCACTCTGTTGGTGTTGTCTCAGTTTCCCAGACTTGTGCAAATAGTGGTTCTAATAGTTCTGCTGCTAGTTCAGGGTTACAGTGTACTCAGGGAGATTTAAAGGAAGATAACAAATTAAGGATAGGAATTTATGTTCCTATGTGGTAAATAGTGAAAGGATATAGTATAACAGATAATACATCTATTTTCACAGCAGAGATGGTTGCAATTCTGAAAGCTCTGGAAATCTTCTGTAGCAACCCTCCTCATAAATTGAAAATATTAACAGATTCACTTTCTGCTATACAAGCTGTAAAAAACTTACGAGAATGCAGTAGACCAGATATAGCAGAAGAGAAATTACTGGCAAATACTTACCTATGCTCCAGAGGATGTCATAATAGAAACCAAATAAATGTGGGCATTTCTTCTTCTTCTTCTTTCGTTCACTTGAAATATATTGTCTATATCTGCAAAGTTGTGTCTTGTATAAACTTCACTGTCTTTTGTAGTTCATACAGAGGTCCGTATAGTTTTGCTTCCAGTGTTGTTTCTCTGTGCCAGTGGGTTTGCCTCAATATATCATATTCGGGGCAGCCTTGAAGTATGTGCTCTGCAATCTGGGGTGCCCGTCCACATGTACACATGGCTGAAATGCCAATCTTAAATCTTTTATACATGTGGCTGCGGAGTCGGTTGTGTCCTGTTCTGAAGCGCAGAATGACAATTTGTTCTGATCTGTTCATAGCTTGGTAGTCGTCCTGCGTTGGTGTTGGTGGCTTTCTGAATGTGGGGATGAGTAAAACAGAAATCAAAAGCGTAATTAAAGAATAATAACTGACGAATGGACAGTAGAGATGGATGAAAGTCTGAAGGGCAGACAAGCATATAAATTGTTTAAGACTCCAACAAGAACGTTTCAGGTATCTAGAGAACTAAAAATTCCTAGCAATAAGAAACTTCTAAGACTGCAATAAGGAATGGGCTATTTTAGAATAGAAGAACCTAACTTGTCTTTGGATGCATGTCGACTTGCCCAGAATCGTGATGCGTTCAGAGCAACTGTAATGGAGACAATATTCTGGAGAGAATACGTCACATGATGAGAACCTTACGGTGCAGAATGTCTAGAAAAAAATAATTTAGAGTTTTCCTACTAAAATGTAGGAAGTATGAACAACAGAGATAACCAATATTAGATTATTTACAGGCATGCATTTCACCCAAGACTGTGGAACAGGTGTTGCGAATAGATAGACCTAGAGAATTGCACTATATTGTAAAATAGCTAGCATATAACAAGAACTAAAATGAATATATTAGGGTCAATGTCGGGTGTCAGGTTGTTGTTCTTATTGATCCAACGGCACTTAGGCTCTCGACCTTAGGCCTATTACTCGAGGCGAAATCTCAGGTTAGTATGTCTAACCTGAGACTGATTTTTACTTGAGTATCCCCTTTTTTCTTGTACAGAGACAGGTGTCCCTCGCTATTCAGGCAGATACTCGCCGATTTCAGAGGTACCCATTAGAGCTGGGTCGGCTCAGGAGCCGCCAGTCCCAGGTCGACGACACTCTTTCAAATGTTCTCGCCAGGGCTCGAGTTAATCCAGTCCAAATCCCGGTCGACGAAACATCTTCAAATGTCCTCGCCGCCCGGGTTTGATCCTGGGTCACCCGGTCGCCAGCGCAGTTTGGTAACCACTACACCAGCGCGGCTCCCTCCATGTAGTGATATCTGCATATTTTCGCAAGTTGTTTTGTTGCTCTGTACAAGATGTTCCACTTATCTGGCCTTGGAGGAAGGAGCATTTTCCTAACATCATTGAGTACTGCTGTGAGGATACACAGTTACCTCTTGTATACTTCCTCTCATTCTCGGGCTAGTCGTGACTCCCTGCCTTTTTCGCAACTTCTCCGCCTCCGTCGGTTATGCCAAGATGATGACGATTTTCTATGCCGAGCACAGAAAATGTTGGACTTCTTCCGCAGGAGACAGCATCCGGAGGATGTTCCTACCTCTGCCTTAGAGCGTGTTCTCCCTATCTCATGTCTAGAAGCCCTTAACCCCCACCACAAAACCTCCTCTGATAAGAGTCAAGTAAATATTGACCTATCACCCTCACAGCGCATTTGTCAAAAGAATCCTGTATCACACCACCTGGCCAAAGCTACATTCAACAACATGAAACATATAGGCCTACTGACATCCAAACAGCTATCTCACAAATTAAAACTGAGAATCATAAAGTGTTATATATATTCTGTATGGTGCAGAAACATGGACGATGAATAAGCATTTGGAAGAAAGAATTGAGGCTCTTGAAATGTGGATATATAGAAGAATGGGGCGTATCTCATGGAAAGAGATGAAAACAAATAAGGAGGTCCTACAAAATCTAGGTATGAAAAGAGAACTAATGAGGGAGGTCAAAGTTCGGCAGCTAAAATACTTTGGCCACATAAAAAGACATAACACCTTGCAGAAGACCATAACAGAAGGGAGAGTTGAAGGCAAACGTGCAAGGGGAATACAGCGCTATAAGTGGGAAGATAACATCAAGAGATGGACAGGAAAGAGTCTATCAGAGTGCACCACCAAGACAAGAGACAGAAGACGTTGGAGATCCATTACAGCCAACCTTCGTTGTGGAGATGGCAACTGATGATGATGATGATCACCACCTACCTCTCCTCCAAGTTGACCCAGTGGAGCGGGAAGTGTTTAGTGAGCCACCCTTGCTGGCTGTTGTGTAACAGTTGTAAATGAGAACAGTGTGGGTAGGGAATAGGAAGGTGTATGGGTTATTTATTGCATTGAGCTTGTTGTGTGCTCTGGTGTGTATGCGTTATGCATGATGTTTGGCAGAGAGAGATCTGGTGACTGTTCTCGTGTTTTAGGTGTGAGCTAACAGTGACTCGGCTGGGATAGCGAGAGCTTGGGCTGTCGGCTGAGAGATTCGGATGTGTGATGATGTGTTTTCAAGTAGAGTTGTGAATATTGTAGAAAGGAGCCGTTTCTATGCTGTGACAGTCCAGTGACCATATAAATCGTTTATTCTCCAGATTAAAGTTCGTCTACTAAATAGTTCAGTTCTTGTGGCAGTGGAACGAAAGGCTATACGCCTCAGATGTAAATTCCCACTAGTTTGTGGGGGAGAGTGAAAACCTCAATTACCAGGTTCTCAGACTAGCCCCGCTGTTCATTATGGTATGTTGATTGCCATCACCACCACCATTATATATACAATGTTAATTAGACAACACAATTCTGGACATCACACAAAATGCTCTTGCAAATATATCAACTACAGATGCAGACGTTTTCTTATGTTTATTTGAAGGAGATCCCAGAACACTCAGTTGGTTCGACATTGAACATCAAATTTCATCTCCCAAAAAAATTATATCGTGTTCTTAGTTGTCTCCCTAGAGGCTGGAATACATGCTACATCGTCGGTCGGTTATATCAAGTCTTAAGTTTGATCACATCATCAAGTAGTTCTAATAGCTGGTTGAGAATCACTGAGCTAGCTTCTTGATAATAAATCTGTAGTTAACTTTATTGTTCTTTGCTACAATTCTCATCTGGTAAAAAAAATAGGCCTCTATAAGTCGAAAGTGGTAATGGCCCCGTTTCTAAAATGCTATAATATTCTCATGAGTAGTGAGTAGCTTAGCATCACACTGAGATTGGTTGAAGCTTTATAAAGTCAATAGGAGAAACGAAAGAACACCTTCTTTATAAAGTCTCTGGACGAAATGAAAGGTTACTTTCTCCTATCTCACGTGGTCACTACTAGTTAGAACTTAATAGTTAGTTACTTCAATATGCTGACAAATATCACCAAGGCTGCTGTAGGTAGTGCTGGATGTGTCTGCTCCAGAGTACGTAAGTTTAATAAATTGTTACTAGAAAATTCCGGGCAACGCCGGGTACTAACAGCTGGTTCTAACTTCAAGTCAGCACTTCTGTCTGCTGTCTACTTCTACATGGTGGATTCCGAGCTCTCTTCTGACTGTACTAATTCTAGTATTTATACTGTCAATTTGTCCTTGGTACTTGTTTTTCTCTATCGTTCCGTGGGAAAATGTCATGATTTCATAATTTGTTAACCTGACCTCCGTATGAAATGCTGATCTCAGTATTTATCTTTTAAATCTAATAATTCTTTCTCACGCCACAGTTATACACCAGTAATATACTTCTACGTATATTCTCCTAACAAACAAATACCAAACTATCAATCGTTCATATACAATGTCCCTTTCCCACGCACATGTGTTCATTGATCAAGATTAACATCGAATTGATTTTTCTAAAATACAACTTATCTCTATCTATATTTCATTCCCTTCTCTTATTAATAAAATAAGCTGTCCGTCCAAAATATATTACTTTGTCTTTGATTTTTGGTGTTATTGTCATAATTGTCGTTTTCATGTCCACTGTTTATAGTTACGTCCACGAGATGTCCTCTGTTTATAGTTCTTCTTCTTCTTCCATCCTTAGCCATCAACCGGCAAAGCAGTATGTGGCCAGTACGCCTAGTGGCGTCTTAGGGCAACAACAAATTGATCAATCTATCGCTGTTTCCACCACGCCTAGTGGCGTCTTTGTGGAACAAAAACAGACCAAACAATCTATCATTGTTTCCGTAATCAGATTGGTTGGCAAGCAGGTGATCAGCCCACTGTGCGAAGTTTTTACGGGATGGGGTAAACAGCCCCATGCCCATACCCTCCTTAGTCGCCTTTTACGACATGCGTGGTAGGGTGCAGTGTTACTATTCTTTGCTCCCCTTTCGGGCCCCGGTAACACACGGGTGCTGTTTATAGTTACGTCTCATAAATTCAACAAAGTTACTTTCCAAATACATTGTTTGTTTTTGTTTCATTTGGGCTGTCAATTCTAGAATGATCTTCACCAGTGTGAAAACCATGGTATAAAACTTAAAAACTTGTCACTCAAGTTTTCAACAATCAATACAAAATGACCTGCACTTAATGCTATCCACAATACCAGTGCTGCTTTGTTTAGTCTAACCAAATTACTTTGATTGACAGTTCCTGATCTCCGTGTCAACTGGGAGTGAGGCTGACTTTTAGTTTCAGTTTTGCAACTATTCGTCCCATCATGGCTATTGCTGAATAAGAGCTTACGTTTACGTGACAACAGCCCCCAACATAAGAAAGGAGATAAAGACAGATACTGCAGACCTGAGATATGTCTGATATTCCATTAGCCAGGGCTCTTAGTGTACTGGACTCTCAATCCATGCTCCGAAAGGTTCATAATGGACAGCTACGACATGACTGGAAAACTTACATAGAGGACTCAACCCTTTTGAACTGGTGGCGATTAGAGAGCTGACAGACTAGCCTCAAGAGCATCCACAGTTGGGACTTTCGAGTTGGATAAGGGAGAGATAAATAAAGATCAATTTATGATTACCTGTTAGAGACTGATACTGCAATCGATGACTCAACACGACTCAAACTACTGGAATGCAACATCAAACCTAAATCTATCAGAGATGTACGTATGGGAGGATGAGCTACATTTATATACAACCAGCATGCTACAAGGACAAGCAGCATTCATACCCTTTGACACTTATTGAGTGAGACAGCATGTGATTGCTAAGTTCCTCACTGCTGCAGAAATAAGCTCTTGACATCTGTCTTAACTTTTCACTCTGCGTGTAGTGCTCAATTTTCATTCCCCTTCCGGTTTTTTTGTTTTGTTTGTTTCTTGCGTGATGGCGGATAGTTCACTGATGTTAGTGGTTCGTCTTCCAGTTGGGTAACTATGCCCATAGGCAATGTAGCCGGTGTTACTCAAAGGGAAGTAACGTAAAGAAAGATAGACGGGTGTAGAGTAGAGGTAGGTCTTGCATCCCTTTAAGTCACAAAATACAGACTTGTTTGTCTGTTAAGATTGAGTGAGCGATTGAGATTCGCGTGAAAAATAGGTGAACTGTTTATGAGCGGGAAGAAATTAAGTTCTAGATGGTTCGAGGAAAGTTGTCTTTGCAAATCAGAAGTTAAGATTTAATCAGTAGGTTTTGAAATGTGACTGAGTGTGCATTGTCTGAAGAGAGTTAGTTCTCGGGTTTAAGTAAGACCAGCCTTAGTTGGTGGCTCGTCTGCGGTACGCAGAATACTGTTACTACCCGCAAAGTTCTTATGCCACTCAAGTGTAGTGATAGATTTTTCGTAAGGAGTGAGATGTCAGTGATTCAGCATTTTGTTGTGAGTACCAGGTACGTTGTTGAAGTAAAACTTGTAGACGAAGTAGTGAATAAGAAATAGACGTGTGATAGACAGAAGAAGCCAGAGTAGAAGCTTGGTAAATTTTTTCCATCCCTGGCAGTTAGGCCAGTTTCGTACTGATATAGCAAGGTGACATTCTTCAAAAGTAACAGAGATAAAAGAGACGTTGATGAAGAATAAATAAAATGACAGCAGTAAGACAAATATGAATAACATGTAGTGGTTCTCAACTTTGAGGCCAGACCAGCACAAGAGAATATAAGCGAGAGAGTGAATCATACCAGATAGCCAGTCAGAGTAATTGGAAGGCTGGTTGATGTAAATTTTGTCAACAATTTTCTTCAAGTTCAAGTTTGTTTCTCGTGTAAATAAAGTTGATATAAAACTAAGGAGATGCCTTACTGTCATCATTTTCCACATCAGTTGTGTTGAGTCAACAAGTCTTTGAAGTTTATATGATACTAGAGAAGCTGCTGAAAGGGCAGTGATACGAATCCACATACAACGATCATACGACAAAACAGAAGTATAGAATAATAGACAACTGTCGTCAACGGCCACAACATCTTCTTCTTCGGGCCTTAGTCCCTGACTGACAAAGCAGTCAGTTCACAAAAGCTGTAACAAACAGATACATTTACATATCTAGGAAGCATAGTAACACCAGACGGCGGGACAAGCTAAGACATCAATAACAGTGTCCACAAGATATTTCAGAAGCCAAGAATATTGCTGAATAAATCTGAGCACGTTAACTTTATATCTGATCCGCCGCCTTATGTGAAGATGGATTATCTTATAATTAGCTCGTTCAAGCCCCCAACTGAATTACTCAGTGAAATTCTTATTATTATTTTATAGCTCTGGTTAAGTGTATTTAAGAAATTGACTGAGACATACGGGTGCAGTACATTCAAAATGATTAAATCAACGTTAAATTTGTATATACACAAATAACAAATTTAATAATCAATTATGGTTAACAGTTTAAAAATGAATAATTCTTTTTAAAAAGTAATCATCGCAGGGTGATGTTATGGATTTAAAAAAATGGACAGTTCACTTGGCAGCTTGTAAGTTTATACTTAGCTGTCAATAGTTTGATTGTTTCTGCTCCAGCTGATGTTTGGTTCTTTGCAGATAGATGACTGCTTCAATCGTCACTGGTCAAGTCTGAAAGTTGTGACACGTTCCAAGAAGTATCAGGGAGTAATCACAAAGCTGGTCCAGCGTCTCTAAGACCCGTCTGATGATGGTGTCTAGCGTCGACTTCAGGCCACTTATACCCTCACTTGTTCCAGAGATAGTACCCTCAATTGGTACCACCGACTAGTGTCACAAAAGAAGATAACAAATACCCTCTTGAGTATTGAGTTTTCCTGACACACGCTCATGTGCCCCCATCTTTTCATTCCACCATCCCATCTGCCTCAGAACTTTATCCTCTCAGAGAATTAATCTTAATCCCAGTGAGCGGAAAACTTTCATTACATTCAGATTCAATATGTTTACATTTACTGCTACATTGGTTGAAAAGGTTAACTATATAATAAGTATGTACAGCACTTCTCTCATCATTCACTCCCTGCTCCATATGGAACTTGGGACTACCTCTACTTTTGGTTCTCTATAAGAAACTCGCATAAAGCAGTCACCAGCCCTTGTAGTGGTGGTTCATGAAATCATCATTTTATATGCGGAGGTTGCCAGCCTCGTATGACTTGGACATCCACTAGCAATTTTCACACATTAATATTCCCATGCCAATATATACATTTTATTTCACGTGTTAATAATGCAAAATATAGAATTATAAATGTACAACTTACCCCAAAATCTCTCTTAGGAATACAGACTGGCATCTGGTTCAGATAAATAGTTAAGGCAACGTGTTTAAGATGCCTCTTCCACGTGTTCTGGTGTATTACTTTACGATAAGTTCCCACTCTGACCTCATGTTCAGATTCATAGGATTCCAGTTTTCCGTGTTAATAAAGGTAGAGTTTTCCTGGGATTTAAGTCCTCAAGATGCTCTGGTCCGATAAATGGAATTCTGATCCTATTCTTTACTCTGGCTGTCTGGCTGGTCTCTTGACGAGTTGAATTTCACAGTGCTTTCAACCGACTAAAGTGTCAGGTTATATTGCAACTTACGTATCGCGCACGTTGTTGTTTACTATTAGACCAGACTCCAATCAGAAATGTTGTTATGTTTACATCTCGAATGCCGGCCAATAGTTTTAATCATGGGTGTTTTGATGGGGTCTATTCACAAAATTTACTCATATGAAGATTCTGCGTGTTATTTAAAATATAGAATTGTTATATCCGTCAAATCACGGTACTGATTGCAACTACAACTCCCTACATTATCACAAATAATGTCTTCATAACAATTCTGTCCGGAAGCTATTACAACATTCCGTCTTTCAGGTGCATGTCTATAATATGTCCGCAGACAAATAATTTATCGCCCCGTACTTGTGCAAACACCGACCCTCGTTTGACCATCTGGGCTGTGACTCTTCACGACAGTAATTAGAAATTCACACTAGCCATGTCAGCGATAAGCGAGCTCGCTTGGTCATTTCCGTGTGAATCCGGAGCCCAATGTCTGGTACCCGTGAATTTTACCAACATGACTGTCGGTCAAGATTGCATCATCCGTCTACTCTTTCAACAGGGATGAACAGGTAAACAGACATGACGAATTATTACAGGAAGAAGTGTAAACAAGGACTTGAAGTTACCAATTACCTGTTGGAGCGTAGGAAACTAAAATGTGTCAACAGCTGAATAATGCACGTACTTCAGTATGCACCACAAAGGTAGCTAAATACTGCTGGAGCGGACAAGAGATTGACCCAAAATATGTGACAATCATAGGCCCTAGTTATTTCTAGAAATACTGCCACTGTTTTTGTATCTTTCTTTTGAAATCCTAATTTGATTTCACGTCCCATTTTGATTACACTGACAAACAACATTTTTCTTTCTTATATAAGAATAAGTGTTCTTAGGTCAGTTTCTTGCGCTGATTTCAAATTTGAAATCCGTTTATCTCTATCACGTCGGGTTCTTAAGATATTTGTGAATAAATATATTTTTGGGAAACCGTGATTTGCTCCATTTCATTTTTACTATATAACTTTTTTAAAATTAATAAAATGCAAAATAATTCTACTTTTTATACTGCTAAAAGATGCATGACATATGTTACGTTATATTTCAAATAGTTACTGTATTTTTAAATAATTCTGAGTGAAATATGGCTTCTAGAAGTTGTAGAAATTCGGCTGATCTGTTCTGTTACGTGTGCGGATATTTTACCGATCGTGTTCACCAGAAAAACTTTACACCATTGCTAAAGAAAGCATATGAACTTTATTTCGATTCGAAAGTTGATGATGCAAATAAATCTTGGAAGCCAAATGCAGTTTGTTCGACTTGAGCAAATACATTGGCAGGTTGGTTACGAAAATCGCCGAAGCATAAGCCGATGCCTTTTGGAGTGCCAGTAATATGGCGTGAACCGACAAATCACGCTACTGATTGTTACTTCTGCTTGACAAATATCTATGGTTTCACTTTTAAAACTAGAAAGTCTGTGGTTTATCCAAATATTGAATCGGTTTCGAAACCAATGCCTCATGATCCAATCACGTGTCCGATCCCAGTTCCACCAGAACCATATCCGTTGGACGTGAATGAACCATCAGAAAGTGATAGTTTACCTGCTTTAGAAACTAATTCTGACTCGGATTATGTACCGGTGAATGATGGTGTTCACTTAATTAACCATTCAGAACTTTCAGATCTAATACGTGATCTCGCTCTCACCAAAGGACAAGCGGAATTACTCGGTTCGCGACTCAAAGAATGGAATCTTTTAGCGGCCCAATACTCCGATATCTAAATTTCGTCATAGACACAGATAACTTGTTCAATACTTTGAGATGGATGATGACATTTGCTACTGCAAAGATGTAAAAGGTCTAATGGTGCACCTCGGTCATGAGCACATAGTCAACGAATGGCGACTTTTCATCGACTCTTCCAAGACTAGTCTAAAAGCCGTGTTATTGCATAATGGAAATTTATTTTCATCAATTCCAGTTGCCTACCTGATTTTAATAATGAAACATCCACAACCACCTTGCCAATAACTTGCGATGAATTCACGCTGGACGAGATCAAACAAGCCGTTAAAAGATTAAAAAATTTTAAAGCTGCTGGAGTTGACGAAATTTCAGGGGAAATGATTAAAGCAGTTAATGACAACAACCTCTTGAGAATTTTAGATATTATAAATGAAGTATGGAGAGAAGAACAACCACCACAACAATGGAAAGACAGTATTATTGTAAAGTTACCGAAGAAAGGTGATCTATCAGACTGTAATAACTGGCGTGGTATATCTCTATTATCAGTACCTGGAAAATTATTATGTTGCATGATGTTAGAAAGACTTAAATTGCATGCTGACGAAAAGATCAGAGAAGAACAAGCGGGTTTCAGGCCGAAACGATCATGTATTGATCAAATATTCACACTAAGAACAATTATAGAAGAATCAGTGGAAAGGCAATCGCCACTTATTATCACCTTCGTCGATTTTCAAAAAGCCTTTGATAGTCTACACCGCCCATCATTGTGGAAGATACTTACAATCTATGGTTTTCCAACAAAATATGTGAATATAATCAAAGCGCTATATGACAATGCAAGATGTTGTGTTAGAACAAATAAAGGGAATACAGAATGGTTTACAGTAGAAACAGGGGTGAAACAAGGCTGTATTATGTCACCACTACTTTTTGGAATAGCTATTGATTGGGTTATGAGAAACTATACCCACAATGAACAATTGGGTATAAAATGGACAAATGGAAAATTCCTGGGGGACCTGGATTTCGCAGATGATGTAGCATTCTTAAGTTCAACACCAAGACAATCCCAAGAAGCAATAAATAATTTGTGTCATCTCTCGGTTAAAATTGGTCTCCAAATAAATGCCTCTAAAACTAAAGCTATGAACTTTTCTAACGAGACCTTTGATATCATCTTGAACGGGGAAAAACTACAGAAAGTTGAAAGTTTCAATTATTTAGGCAGTAAAATGACTCAGGATGGTGACACAACAAGAGAAATCCATACTAGAATTGCTTTGGCAGCTAGCGCCTTCAATAGATTATCTAACATTTGGAAATTACGATCATTGAATATACATACCAAGCTTCGTCTGTTTAATTCAAATGTTATCTCAGTGTTAACATACGGCTGTGAGAGTTGGAAAATAACAAAATCATTGGAGAACAAGCTGAATACATTCGAGAACAAATGTCTTAGAAAACTCATGAACATCAGTTGGAAAGAATTCAAGACTAATCGACAAATAAGAGAAGACTCTAGGCAGAAATATGTCTCCGACTATATAAGGAAAAGACGATGGTCATATATCGGTCATGTCCTACGAATGCAAAACAACAGAATACCACTACAGGCGCTCACTTGGGTTCCTGAGGGTAAGCGGAAAAAAGGAAGACCAAAAGAAACACTCAGAAGAACAATAATAAGAGAAGGAAGAACGTTGGGCCTAAATAATGTGCAAGAGCTAAGAGGAGTGGCGTCACAACGAACAACCTGGAGAGCACTGGTTTCTGCCTTATGCGCCGTGTTTGGCGCTTAAAGAATTTATTATTATTATTATTACTCTGTTCATATGAAAGAAACTTATGACAATATGGCTATACTTTTGGCAAAAATAAAGTACAATGACAACCAATGGCGGATTTGTGGAGACCTAAAGGTTATTGCAATTCTCACGGGCATGCAGACTGGGTATACTAAATTTTCTTGCTTCCTATGTGAATGGGACAGCCGCAACAGACAGGAACATTATGCAAGAAAGGTGTGGCCTATCAGGGATCGTATGCAGCTCCGGCATAAAAATGTAATACACGAGCTATTAGTTAACAAAGACAGCATCATTTTACCACCGTTACATATAAAGTTGGGGCTCATGAAGAATTTCGTAAAAGCGTTAGATAAAACGAGCAAAGCTTTCATTTATCTTCGAGAAAAGTTTCCGCAAATTAGCGATGCAAAGATAAAGGAAGGTATCTTTGTAGGACCTCAGATTAGGAAAGTTATTGCAGACAAACAATTCGAGAACTTGTTACATGGTAGTGAACTTCGCGCATGGATGGCATTCAAATCGATCGTCGATAACTTTCTGGGAAATCACAAATCTGTCGACTATGTGCATATTGTTAAGCAGTGCATAGATGCATACAGAATTATGGGCTGTAACATGTCCCTCAAAATCCATTTGCTCGATTCGCATCTTGACTTTTTCCCTGACAACCTTGGCGAAGTCAGCGATGAACATGGAGAACGATTCCATCAAGATATCGCCGTAATGGAGTCACGTTATCAAGGACGGTGGAGTGTGACCATGCTTGCCGATTATTGTTGGATGCTTCATCGCGATGTACCACATGCCATTCACCGACGAAAGTCGACTGCAAAGAAATTCAAGCCTACATAACTGTTATACTTCTTGTACAAATGATGTTGTAATACTGTATGCGTTGTTAAAAAACTTCAATTGCGTATTTCTAGAGATCCCGACCTGATAGAGAAAAACGGTTTGCAGATTTAAAAACAGCGCATTAAAATTGACCAGAAAAACATAGAAATGTTAGAGAAAGAAAAAAAAATTTTTTTTTTTTGTTAGTCAGTGTTATCTGATCCATAGGGCATCTATCCCTTCTAAATCCTGATTGAGTCTTGCTGTATATTTTATTATTTTCCAAAAAAAAAAAAAAATTTAATCTGTTATTTACTGTGGTTTTTACTATTTTAGCTAGATGGGAAGTTAATGAAATTGGTCTGTATGAACTAGTATCATGATCATCTTTTTTTCTGGTTTTACATATTGGAATAACTACTGCCACTTTCAATGTCTTGGAAATTTTCCTCAAATTCAAAATTTTGATGTTACAATTCCTAAGGTACTCTTTGGTATATGTTTCAGTATTTCATAGCTCAAGATATCATGTTCTGGTGCTGTATTTTTTTTTCTTCCCCTTATTACATTTTCCACTTCCTCCATTGTAATAAATGCATATAAATATGATAGCTCGTCTGTATTCTCAGTTACTTTTTTTTACCGAGTTTTGTAATGAGTTTTTTTTTTTTCTTCTAGTGCTCTCATTCTGACCTAACTTTTTCATGGGACTAACATTATGGTAGTATCTGTCCAGTACATTTGCTTTTTGCTTGTCAGTATCTGCTCTTTCTGGGTTTTTAATAGTAGGTATTATCATTTGTCTAGTTCTGCCTTTTATAGCCTTTAATTTATTCCACACATATGTAATGATTCTTTTTTGCTTTGATTATTATTTTGTTTGATTTATTTATAATTTTTTTTTTTTTTTGGGTAATTTCCTATTTCTCGTACCTTTTTGCTCCGCAGTGAATATGTGTAGTTATGGTTTGTTTCGTAGCACTTAGGGTTAGGATTAGAATTAGCGTTAGGATTAGTGTTAACCCTAATCCTAACCCTAAGTGCTACGAAAAACACTTACGGTAACTACACATATTCGCTGCGGAGCAAAAAGGTACAAGAAATAGGAAATTACCATTTAACGATTCCGATCTGACCAACATATGGAATCGACACTTGCAAAGTTAGTATTTGTAACCGCCCTTGCACTCCAAGGGAGGCTACTAACAGTTATTTCTGTTACCGCCATAAAAGAAAAAAAAGGCGAATGAGAATCATTACCGTGAGCCGTGTTATTCGATGTCATCTTAGTAAGTCGCTAACGTCATATTGTTAGATTTAAGATACCCATACACCTAACCCATTACCCCTAAACCCTTACCTACATTTACTTCTCTGAATTCTTTTTATTTTAAGGTCGTATCGAACAGACGGCCCACTATTGTTCATTTCAACCGAATTCAGAGAAAAAGGGGTAGGCTACGGGTTAGGTTTAGGAATCCTAATCATAATCCTAACGATATTAGCGACTTATTTTGATGACATCAAAGAAAATACCTACTGTTCTTTATTTCAGCCGACATCATCGTCGTTGAGTTATTATTATCTTGAGGGGGTTGAAATGAACAGTGGGATGTGTTCTTTGATGTGATTAGGGTTAGGTTTAAGTTTCCTTTGTTGATGTTATATCTTTAATTTGGTTAGGTGTTTATCAAAGAGAAATTGGTGAAGTAGCACTTTGAACGAACTGCTTTGTAGGCCCTATAGATCGCTTTGGATTCAGGTAGTTTAAGTGAGCAGTGAAAAATGGTGGATGAAAGCAGCACAAAAGTTGTTTCTACCAATGAAGAGGACGTGATATCTCCACAGAGCAGCCCACATATTGATATCAGGTCAAACTTAATCCAGATCAAGGCTGCAAGTGAAGATGAGGTGAGCTTAAGTTTGTGGTCAGGCATAATTAATGGCACCCAAGTAGTTCCCTGGGTCTCTGAAGAAGCCAAGAAAGAATAGGATTACTACACCTTCATGCATATTATAGAAGGCTACTAATATAAGGTTGGGGATGGGGGGGGGGGCGGGGGGGGGGGCTGACAACCTCATCCTGTAGAATAAATTGTCATACAAAACACCACTGCAAGAGTATGTGAATTCTTGATGGAGCAAGGGGGCCAGCTACAGTGGGGGCTCCATGCTCTGTAAGGAGCGCAAAGGAAAATGATGATGATGATAATTAACAGCATAATTATATCAAATGGTGGTGCCTAGTTGGCAGGGAGCATAGTGTGATTTGCTTCCTATAGCTGGGTGGTGCCGTTCAGAAAGTCCTGGGTTCGATTCTGCGGTAAGTCACTCACTTCTAGTTTTCTACTTCTTTATTTCTCACGCTTGCCTGAAACATACCATTATGTGTGTAATATTTATTTATTTACAAGTAGATAGCTAGTATATTTCAAACAGTTTTTCAAAGGAGACTTTTTTTTATATTAGCATATATACTACAAAAAGGTGGAACAAAGAATAGTGACATTGTAACCTACCCCATGTTCTGGTTCCATGAAGTCACTGATGAGACCAGGGAAAAATAGGACTACTTCACCTTGAGGCATGTTGTATACGGCGACTAATATGGGGCTGGTAACCTTGTCATATAAAACAAATTATCACAGTAACCACTGCTGAAAGAGCATTTAACTACTTTGTGATGACTTCCTGTGAGACCACAGCTGCAGTGGGGGCTCTGTGCTCCATTAGGAGTGCAAAGGAAAATGATGAACCTACCATGCTGATGTAAAAAATAAAATAAGGAGGGTTGGGTGTGGGACTGGCTACTCATCCTGTTGAAATTTAAGCCACAAATACTTCAACAAACAATATGGATAAGTCAACAAAAGAAATTAAAACTCTACTTACTTAGTTATTCCTCTTCTACCGTAGGGTGTACAGGTTTACAAGAGAGAGAGCGCCATACTTATTCAATCAGCTGTCTTCCTCCTGGCCTGTTTCCAATCTAGTTCTTGGTAATTCAGATATTGTCTTATGTTGTCCTCCCAGTGGACTGTGAGTTGTCCTGGAGGTCTTGCACACAAAAAATCTTTATCATGTAAGGAAGAGAATTCTTCAGTCTTATATCAACCCGATTTGGACATATTGAAGTGAATTATTGACAGTGGTAAACATGCAAGAAGATCCCTGGGGGATAAAAAATATCATTTTACAAAAGAGTTAAAAATACAATGGGCAGCTGAAATAAATGGCTAAGGACGTCTTGAAAGTGCCAGAAAGGAAGCTTATGAAATCGATTAGAAAGAAGTCCGTGTTTTTGGTTGGGGCATGTTATGAGAAAAGGAGAAACAGAAAATGAAAGACTTGACATAGAAATTTGAACAA